>BMAV01015958.1:166286-198359 GCA_019973955.1 Trichonephila inaurata madagascariensis
GCTAGTATAATATTGAAGCGAGATTAGGCAGATAATTAGTTATATTTTGATAAGTTACCTAGTTGTGCGATCTGACTTAAATAAATCGGCATACTTTGATTTATTCTCACTTAATATAAGGTTGTTCGTTATATAAGTAATTTAAGTTAAATTCTTAATAAAAGTCGTATTAAGAATTATAGAATGTCTCATCCTTCCGATAATCCCACACCTCTAACTTACGCGGAACCCCCACGTCATAGCTATCGACAGATGGCTATGTCACAAAATATAAAAGCTCAAAGTTAAATACTCTACACTGCTGTTTGTAAAAAATGCAACACCATGAAAGAACCATCAGAATTCAATGAACTTTGCAGCAAATATCAATTATAGGATGTTACGTAAAATTATAAAGTTTCAGAGCCTCCTTGAAAGCGTGGCGTGCCCAGCGCTCTCTGAACTGATGCTGAAAGCATCTAAATAGAGGGATGTAGCGGGACGTTGAAAACAGTTAATGATTATTTGTTAGTGGCGAACGTTTAGTGAGACCTAAATATGCCTCCAAGACAAAATAAGGAGAAATTCCAACAACTGACGGAGTTTGACCGGGGGAGGATTATCGGCCTTCGAGAAGAAGGATTTTCCTATCGCGCAATAGGAGCTCGTCTGCAGTGGAACAGTTCCCCAGTGATGCGAGTTTGGAAGTAGTGGACTGACGAGCACCGAACAACTCGAAAAACTGGCAGCGCACGACGATCAACATCTGCTCCGCGTGGTGGGGAATGACCGTACAGCTTCCTCCAGGCAGTTGATAGCTCGTTGATTTACTGCTACAGGTGTACTAATGTCGACTTCGTCAATTCGTCGACGTCTGCTGCACCGTGTATTACGTGCAAGGAAGCCTTTATACAGGATCCCTCTCACTGCAAACCATCGACGGCTACGTCAGCAATGGGCTCATAAGCACAGAGCCTGGCAAGCTGATGGGCACCAAGTTGTCTTTTCAGATGAATCACGCTTCAATTTGTGGAATCATGATGGCCGCATTCGTGTTACACGTTATGCCGGTGAACGCTGTCTTCCAGAGTTTATTATCAAACGCCATAGTGGCCAAACACCTGGAGTTATGGTTTAGGGTGAGATTTCGTATCATGGACGATCCAATTTGCTACGAATTGAGGATAACGTCGTGTAGCAGCACTTATTACAGTGCGTGGTGGCTACACCAAATACTGATTTCGGACACATTATTATTATTTTTTGCTTTGAAAATTTCGCCATTTATTTGTTCTAATACATGTCATTTATGCATTAAATTGTATTTAATTCTAATGATTCCTTCATGGTGTTGCATTTTTTACAAACAGCAGTTTATTTAAAAAGTGACAAAACTATTGTGTGCAAAATATTCTTATGCAATCAACACTACTGCTGCTTACCCGTATTTGCGTTTTTCTAATTTATTTAAAGATGAACCAGTTTTGGAACCATTTTCATATAGAAAAAAAGATCTTCTATTTTATAATGTTATACACAAAAATATATATAATATATGTTAAATTACAATATATATGTTTAACACATAAATCTGTTAATAGTACTGCTTCTTTGAAATTTGGGAATCACTAAATAAATAGTCATATTTCTCCCACTATGCATACTAAGTTAAAAATAAATCTTTGCTAAGGCATACTTAATGAAACATAGAAAATATTTTATTCAGCTAAAAAAATAATGTACTGTATAATGATATTCACTAGTCTTTATAAAGGCCTGGTGTTGGCTGGATTTTTTACTCAATATATTCTTTTAAAATTTGGAGTTTTTGTCTATATTTCATTTAGATTTTTTAACCTATCGTGTCACAAATTGGGAAGGTTGGCTACATGAAACGAGTTTAACACCTCTTATTCGGTTCTAATGCTGAAATTACTTTTTGACTCGCTAATTTCTCTCCTTTTTCACTTTTTGTTTTATTGTATAATAATTCTTCCGTTTGAAATTAAAAATGTTGTTTTGTTATAATTGTATTGTGTTTCTATTATTTATTCTTACATGTCTATTTATGCTTTTATATTTTTCATTCATACATATATATATATATACACATATATATTAGTGAAGTAAAAGTACAGTATTAATGGTAAAGATTTATTTTCTATCTTTGAATATTTATACCACTCTTGGATTTTGTTCTATAACGTTAAGCAAAAAACAGCTTTAAAACATAAATATTTTAGGAACAGTCAATTTTACGAGAAACAAGTGGTTAAAAATGGCCGTTGTGTTGTTAGACGAGAAACTCCCTGCATTTTTGTTGCCCACCAACGCAAAAGAAAGGGATTTGGAAACTGCTATAGATTTCTCGGGGCTCATCCCAAAAGAGTCTTATACTAAGCAGAAAGCGGAGATTCTTGCTTAAGGCAGGTGAAAATTTATTAAAAGAAATGACTCTGTAAATCATCATTTGCCACGCGCAAAAACCTTAAAAATACATTTTTTTTTCTTTCTCTCTGAATACAGTACTTTGTTGCAACTCAACGTAAAATATCTATTTCGCGTGAATTTTTTATGGCTGGTTTTCAGTCAACTGTAAAAATATAAAGTTGAATTTTATTCAAATTTTGTCGCAAGAATATGACAGGTTTAGCATAAATTCCTAAACTATGCTTTTTGAAAAGTTGAAACACGTTTCAATGACTAAAAGTTTTGAAAATTTAATGCATATGCGATTCAGTAGAGGCAGTATATATCGGGTGCTGTGATATTCCTTTCCTTATAGGCATCTTTTTCTGTGAAATCTGTATATGCATATGCAAATGTAATAAAAACTTTTAAAAATTCTTTTTCACGTATAAAATTTGCCGAGATTCTTGGTATAAGTTTTTAAAACTTTACCTGAATTAACAATTTTCTTGAATTATATATTGTACTTTTGTATAAATCCAATTTCGGGAATATCCTTGGAAAATAAATTAACTATATTCTACCCTTAACTTTTTTGAATAGTTTAAAGAAGTTGGATGGTATAATAAGGAACTGAGTTAAAAGATTTGAATTTATTAAATATTTCTTTAGGAAAAAAAAAATTTAAAACGTAAATGAAAGTAGTTTTTATTTTTATTTTTCCTGTTTTCACACACACACATTTTACATATATATATATTGCTCAGGGATCCATTTCAAGGGTTTCATAATTAATTATTTATTCAAAGTTAAATGTTTCTGAATGCTAAAATTTAAAAATTATTTATATTATTTTTCTAGATATAAGTAATAAACGTGAGATTCTCAAAAACTTTTTCTTTAAATTTAATAAAATATACTTTTTTTAAATTAACACATTAAAATTGAATAGTTTTTTCAATCTTAATTCTTTCCGACTTTTATTTTGTAACGAAAATTTTAGTTCTGTTTTTAACTCACTTTTTCGACTTATTGGTGAATATAAAGTTTTAAATTATTGTACAAAAGACATAAACAGCTAATATAAGCAGTCATTTTTTGGTTTCAACAAGTTCTATTTGCTGAGATTTTCTTGAAATTTTTGCTGTAAATGGCAATAATATAGTATATTGTTTAAAAGAAAGGAACTGAAAAACCTTTCCTCTCTCTTTTTCGTTCAAGAGATTTTAACTATTTATTTACTTCATTATGATTTATACTGCAAATTTTTACGTGCTCTTTTTTTTTTCGAATCTCTATATTGAAAATCAAGGGATATGCATAAATAAAATGCTCAACTTTGGGAAATTTAATCCGTTAGAGCTAATTAATTAAATTGGTGCTTTAAAATACCGTCAGTACACAAAGGTTTAAAATATTCTCATAAAACAAGAAGACCAAATGGCTTTTTTGACGGAGTTTTAACTCTTAAAAATGCTAAATAATCAGAGAACACTAGTATTTAACAGAACAAAATATTTAGTTTTGAAAATTATAAAATTTTAAAAATTTATTTACTTTTTTTTACACATAAAAGCAGGTTTAACACTTAAAATTAACTTGACGATATTCAGAGAAACAGTTTTTCTCTCTTTTCATTATACTTCGTCCATTCTGATTGAGATTGAGATTTTATTTTTTTTAAGGTATACGACTACGTTCGGAACCATGATTTTAAAAAAGCGCATAAATGTATAATTTTCATCATATTTAGTGTAACTTAGATTAGAATACATGTATAAAATTGTTTTAAGGACATTATGACAACAACAAAAAATATTTAAATACAATATTTTGGCAAAAAATTAACTTAGAGTAACCTTTTTTCCAAATCTTCTTTTGTAAAAAATGCTTCTATTCTATTAATATTTTGCCTGTATATAGCTCAGACCTCTGTACTGAGGCTCAACTATGATTTTTGAAAAATTCAAACTATTTTCAGAGTTACAACCATTTGAAATAATTATCGGCGTATTTTCTTAAAATTTCTCCCTTCTGTTTTCGTAAAACATGGATAAACCGACTTCCGAGTTATGCATTTCAAAAATTCTAGTTGAGCCTCTGTACAGAGGTCTGAGCTGAATACACAGGCGAAATATTAATACAATAGAAGCATTTTTTACAAAAGTAGAACATTTGGAAAAAAGGTTATTCTAAGTTAATTTTTTGCCAAAATATTGTATTTAAATTTTGTTTGTCATAATGTCCTTAAAACAATTTTATACATGTATTCTAATCTAAGTGACTCTAAATATCATAAATATTATCCATTTACACGCTTTTGCAAAATCACGTTTCCGAACGTAGTCGGATACCTTAATACTGCATTCTAAGGTAGGAAATACTATATTTTCTGAACATGAACTACTTTACGTGGAGTCTTCGTCAGTGGCTTGATCACCATCTTAAGAATTTAATGAAAATTCTTACAGATTATTTGCTGGGGCTTCTTCATTTGAAGAAGCATCGGTTAGTGCATCATTGTTTCAGATGGTAGGTTTTGTTGTAAGTCCAAAGCCTCTTGAAGATTGAGTTTCTTTTTCTAGACACTCTAAGATTAGGGAAATAACAATATTAATAGAACCTTGAAAACCTCCTATATTATTTATGAATCTCAGTTACAAATAAGGACATTAAAATGTTGCTAATTTTTAAATACGAGGTTTGGGGCAAAAGTCATGGCAACTATTTGTTTTCCTTAAAGATACCTGTCCGGTTGGAAAATGTGACATATACAGATGAAAGTTCAAGGTGTTAACTACATGAGTGGACAATGGATAGCACTGAAATATCGTAGCACACTAATTTATTTCGATAGTATACAGGGAAATATGGCATTCACGGGGCAAAAGAAGGACAATACACTACAAATAAAGTTGATGTGACAAATTTGGGCCTAAAGACCCTTAATGTAGTCCATGATCCTTAATATAATCCATGAGCTACTCAATGACGGCACGAGCCAAGTCGGTCCGCACACTGACACGTCGTTTCGAACGTTACTTATCACTGGTTGACACATGTCCTTGCTGAAACTTTCCTATCCACCGTGCTACTGTACGGTATGGAAGGGCATTATTCCCAAGGGCTTCTGCTAATTCACTGTGACATTCCATTGCATTTCTCTCTCGGAGAACGGCTACTTTGATGTAAGCGCGCTGCCCAACATCGGTTACTTCCATCTTGCACGGCACTCACCAACTGACTGATTTCACAGCCTTCACTGAGCTACTACCAGCTATCACAGAACCATCTGATGCTCAGCATACACACTATGCCTGCAGAACTCCCACACGGCACATATACGTTTGTGATCCGTTCGCATATCTACAAGAAAAAAAATAGTTGCCATGACTTATTCCCCAACCATCGTAAATTATAGTTATTTCATTTAAATGTGTGGTAGAAAAAAAACTCAGATTCAAAGTTAAACATTTTTAGAAAACGTTAAAATAAAGGAATAAAATAGCAAAATGAATAATTTAGGCATAATTTCATAACTCTATTGCACTATAATGACGACGTTACAACACAACAAAAAATAACAATAAGCTACACGGACGGAAAAAGCACTGCTGAGTTTTTGCTCTAACTTTCAGTGTACTCGGTACTTATAAGTGCCACAAAGTTATTCAACTGTAAAATTAATTATTTACATTGTTCACTCGAAATAAATAATCAAATCGTTTTCTAAGGTCTTAACTAGCACACAAAAAATACCAGACACTTAGCTTTTAACATTAAATACTTTTTCGGAACAAAAATATCAATCTTCGCAATCCGATCAAAATGTCAGCTGAAAACGCAACTTCTTTTTTAAGAGGAGTTGGAAACCTCTCTCTCTCTCTCTATACTGACAATGTTAAATTGGCTGCTTTCTATGTACCTTTTCTCAAAATCTGTTATATGTACATGCTTGAAACTCTTTTCATATAATTAAAGTACACCTTTCTCATTAAACTGAAATGAGCTTTTAGCTAATTTTGAAATTTTCATAATTTATGAAATTTTGTATCAAACATTGCGAAATTTGACCCATTTTTCACATAAAAAGTTTGTAAAAAATAAACTTTTGAGTTTTTTTTACAAAAAGCTCATTTCAGTATATATTAGCCATCATTATAAATATATCATTCAAAATTTACATACCTGTGAATAGTAGTTTCTCAGAAAAGGTCGAACATCAAAATTTAAATTTTGAGATAAATCGATTTTAATGTTTACAGTGAGGCTTCTAATTGGCCAGTAAATAAAAAAATAAAAGGCTCAATTTACAATAAGAGATACATGTTTTGGTTTATATCAAACGTTCAACTTTTAAGCAAAAACGAAGTACTTTGTTTACATTTTTCGCCATTCTAATGGGCTTGGCTTTGTTTCAAGGATTATTTAAAAATAGGTTTTAAGGGCTTCTAATTACCCTAGAGGTTAAAGTGAGGTATTTTTAGAAAGGTTAAAATCTGTACAATTTGAGAATGTAAAAATCTCAAATTGTCAAAAAAATAAGATTTTAGCTTTCAGACTGCCCTTAAAATTATTCACCTTCCCCTTCAAAATACTCAACATAGTACCTGTGCTGCCATATATCCTGGAAGAGGGGAGTTAAAAGAGTGTTCCTGCTAAATATCCTATAAACATTCTTAAAAATGGTTCTGCAATGTAACTTGAAAGTGAGTGGTACTTATAAGTACCTTTGGTAGATAAAGAGTTAAATTGTTAAATGGAAAAAATTCTAAAAATTAAAACAAAAATTTTCAAAATGCATTTTGTATTGTGAAAGATAGAAGTTAATAAAGAAAATTTATCTCTAATTTTTTCGGTACCTTGATGAATCGGAGAATTAAATTGTACTGAATAGAGTAATTTTCAAAAATAAAAGTTCAAGGTATTGAAAATTTCCTATATAAAGGAAGAAATATAAAAAATATAGCCTGAGTAAGAAATAGAATAATCTTTAGTGCAAAAAGATGTATTAATAGCTGCCATATACAAAGAAAATGTTATAGAAATATGAAAAGTGAATACGATCTACTTAAAAATATTGAGAGAATATTTTTTAATAATTATATTTATTTTATTATAGCTACATTTAATAAAGTATGTTTTTAATATTTTTCATTTTTATACGAATTTATATATATATATATAAATACATATACAGCAAAAATCGTTTCACACAAAACTGAAGAGGACTGAAATATTTTTTCGTTGTAAGGGAGGGATACGGAAAAAAATAAGAAAGAAAGAAACAGATATATTCAACAAAATTAAGTTTATTAGACTACATTTTATTTACATAGATATGGATATTACATTTATTTACATAGATATGGAAATCAATGGAACAAAAACAATCACAAGAACTTACAGAAATTTAATACAAAATTTTCAAGTTTTTTGAAAAACAAAGCATTTATTGATTTTTTGGAAAATAATCTGATATTATTCTTTGTATTTTCTTTTTTAGCATCAAATTATCAACAAATTGTTCGATGTTATCCAATTTGTAATTCATATATCCATTAGAATGTGCGTCTGTGCATATTTTTCATGATGTTCCTCATTTCAGATGACATAAGAACAGGAGTTACATTACTTATTTAATTTTCGTCATCGAAATCTGTACCAAGGATATCTTTTGAGCTTTGAACAAACTCCAAAATATCATTGTATGCCATAATTGGGGCTGTACACACATTATCATCATCTACTGCGACGAATTCTTTTGATGATACAGCTTAATATATACAGTTGATACAATTTTGATTGTAGTTCTTTTTCATTTCCAATAATACAAAAACTTTACCAAGCAGATTTCCCTTCTGAGAAATCTTTTCGTATCAAGCGATTTTCGTTTCCTGTAAAGATAAAAGAAATTCATGAAAATACATAGTAAATTGTCTGGACCATTGTATTATTTCGTGTTAACCAATATTTCGTCTTAAGATTTTTCGTGTTAAACATATTTCACTGTATATACTATATTTTTCAGATATTTTTTTTATTTATATGCTTATATGAAAATATTTACATGTACTCTATTTGAACATACATGAAATATACATTTCAGATGAATAACATAATTTTAAACAAAAGAAAAAACAATAAAAAAAAAAAATTTAATTTTAATACTTTAAGAAATATTTCACTATTTTAAAATTCTTGCTATTTTACAGATTTTAATTTTTTTTAATATTTAATATCCTAGAAGTGTTTTTCTGAACAGTATAAAAAACAGTAAAATTTATTTCTGACGGAGTACTTTAAAAAGAAAAGATTGATTCACCTAAATGTTTATTCCATGCACCGAATCGTCAAACACACATATTGTACAAAAAAACTAAAAAAGTTTCAAAACTTTTTATCGAACATAAAAAGAAGCCTTAGCATTTTAAATACATGATTATCTTGAAAAATAAAAAAAAATACTGAGAAAAAGCCATTTAAAGTTTACAGAAAATACAAACGTCACGTGTTCCGGTTTCGACTAAAAAAAGTTAAATAACTAGCTAAAGCGGAATTTCTCAAACTGTGAGGCACCCCCCTAGGGGCGAGAAAACTCTACGAGGGAGGCGCAAGCATATTAAAAAGTTGAAAACAAAAGATTATTTTTAAAAAATTATTAATTTACTGAAAGTTCATGAACAAAATATATTCTAACATAATAAAAAATAAAATATTCATTCACACTGATATAATACACTTATAAATGTATCAGTGCGGCGTAATGTATTTCATGGTTAATTTAACAACACTAAATCAAGAATAATTACCAATGACGTCAAAGGCTTGTCATATATAAAACTATATACAAAAATTAACACTTTTCTTGATAATTTGTACGGTTTACAATTATTCCCTTAATTGCTGAATTGCAGTTACGCGATTCGCTTCCCAACGTCCCCATTTTCTACGTAGTCACGCGTATGTATGTATTGAAGGGGGCGGGAAAAGAGAAAAGAAGTAAATAAGCAAATCCTCTGAAATATATAAATCCTTCGCAAACGCTGTAAAGGTCCTTTTATTGCATTTCAAAGTCTTCAGAATAATTTTATGGGTAGCAGGGCGGAGAAAATATCGTTCTTCAAAAAGGCGTATATATACGTCCGGAGCAATTAACACTTCGGCTGAGCGAGACGTTTATATACGTTTAAAATCGTATTGTAGCTTTAGCGTCAAAGCACAGTTTTATTGAATTAAATACATTGTTATTGTATGGAAGGGGGAGCGATGAAAAAAAAATGATTGAATATTAGGTCGCAAATATTGAAACTTTGAGAACCACTGAGCTAAAGAATGTAGCTAGAGCTACAAAATTTGTACATACATATTTAGAAAAGCCACACAATTACACTCATGTCCATAAATTAAAGATAATTCAGAATCAAGTAGAAATCTAACTCTAGACTAAAAATTTCACTTGTAGAATTATCACACATATCTTCAACACAATAATATGCAAATTACAGAAAGTCACCAGATGACACTGATAGTACGTCATAAAGACGAGAGTGTAGAAGGAAGGGTAGAAAAAGAAGTAAAATTGTTCACAAGCGTTTTATAAACAACTCAGTGACATAACCAAATAGTTATGACACAGTCGAAGTATGAGGATGTTTTTTTTGCGTGATAAAATTAATGGCAACATGGAATATAGTGGACTCAGATGGAAGTATCAGAGGAACTTGGAAGTACCCAAAGTGTCCTCTCTAGGCTTTGTCAACGATTTCAAGATGATGGAAATGTCAATAGACGTTGCAATATAGATCATCCCTGAGTTACAACGTTGAATGAAGACCACTGTTTGGCAGTAACTCCAAAAAGAAGCAGACGAGTACAGAATCCGACCTGTCTCTTCAGCTATCTGCTGTCTCAAGTACGACAGTTTCAAAACAAATCGTGAGCAGACGTTTGGGACATAATGATCTATATACTCGCAGGACTCTTAGATGTGTTCCGTTCACGGCAATTCACTGCTTCCATTGGTTATATATAGCCTAAAGTACAGAACATGCAATTTGCTTGTGTGTGTGTGTAGACATCGTCACAGTGGGAACGTGGGATGTTTTCCGACGAGTCTAGACTTAGCTTGAAGGCTGATTCCTGTCGTACTTCCATATGAAGAACACCAGGTACCCGTCACCATCATTGAACTGCGTGGTTATGGTGGTGTAAGATTGCTTGTTTGAGGAAAATTTTAATGGGTATACCAGAATGGATTTGCATGTTCAAGTCGGAACCATGACAGGCCGAATTTAGAGTGACAACATTCTGAAAAAACATTTACAATTATTTAGAGGTGTCAGGAGCGTAGAATTTGTGTTTACGGATGACAACGCTCCTCTTCACCAAGCTAACATCGTAAATGAATGCCTTCAATTTGAGTTTATTACCCCCAGAAGAATGACCAGCATTCTCTCCATACTTGAATCTGGTGCAGCATGTGCGGCACAAGCTTAGCCAACGAGTTTCAACCCTTCAACCACTTCCTACTTGTGTACCAGAATTTCGGAGAGCATAGCTTGCTGAGGGGAGTAATCTTCCCCAAGATCAGCTCGGTAATTTGATACTCAGCATGCCTAAATGTTGTACGGACAGTATTTTAACACATGCAAGACATAGAATGCGTCAATTGTAATACCAAACCTGTAATTATTAAGTTTTTGTAAAGAGAGAGTATTTTTTGTGATTGCTCCAAGAGCAAAAATCGTTGTTTTTATGAAGGGGTATCACACATATCCCATCTTTTTTTGTTCTATAGCTTTTGTTTAATAAATGAGTTTATTGAATAAGTCCCGTTTGTTTTGTTTCTCAACATTTATTTCCCGGATCTGGCATTATCCTTAATTTATGGACATAAGTTTAAAATAAGGTCAAAAGAAAAAATTCGATATATTGGTGATTTTCAGAGAAATTTGATGCTTTAACAATCATTTATTCATTTCAAAATCAAAGATGTCCAATACTTATACATCTTAATTTTTATTATGCATTTCTGAGAATATTCTATCAGATTCTAAGCAAAAAAAAAAAAAAAAAAATTGTAATGTATAAGAATGCCACATTTGCGTTGTATGAATAAGGGTTTTTACACTCTATAAAAGTAATGCTTTGAATATCTTTGCCAGTGACCACGCAGTTTAAATAAATAGGTTATTTGAAGTCATATACAATACTTTTCACAATGAAAATTGCAATATGCACTCTTTCGGAAATATTTTAAAATATCCATATTAAAACTCGAGGGATATTTGATGCTAAATTTGTTAAAAAGACTTCAGTTTCTAAAAAGTAAACAAAGCATATAGGTAAATTTATGAATACGAATTTAATTTCAAAACTATCAATTTGTAATTTACAAAAATGGTATTAAAATGTGCACTGCAAATCAAATTACATTTGGTTTGCTTACAAAACAGATATAACATGAAATATATTTCCATAACTCAAAGTCAAAAATCCCACCATTAATAAAACAGTCGTTATTTTAATCCTATTATTTAAACCAAAATATACATTTCGAGCATAAAATATTCAAAATTATACTTCCAGCAAATCTTAATTTCAAAAACAATTCAACGCAACTCGCCGATTCTATCAAAAGGCAAATGCTATCAGACTTTTGTTTAGAATATTGATCCCGGAAGTTAGCGCACATCACTCCCGAAACTTTTTTTTTCTCTTTTCCTGTTTCGAAATTATTATTCCTGGAAGATTCGGGAACCAAAAGGAAATTTGTAAAACAACTGACGACTGCTCTTCTTTTCCAAGTTAGGTGTCATTTGCATTTCGAACACCTTTGTTCTTAGTCGGCACGTAAAAGGAAGTTAGAATTCTTTTCCTTTGAATGAGATAAATTATCGATTTTTCCCGCTTCCATTCCAGGAAAAATAAATAGACTTCTACCCATTCTTCTTCCGTGCATGTGTTGATGAAGTGCTTATATTTCTGTTGCTCTTAACTTGTATTAAAGTATATAAAAGGAATCGTTATTGCATTTATGATTTTTTTTCTCTATTTTCTAAGATTACAAATGACTTCGATTGCATTTGGAATAAAAGGAATTGGTTTTTTTTATTTATTTTCCATCAATGTTCTTTTTTTAAAAAAGATAATTTATTCAAATGACGCTATGTTATTCAAACTTGCTTTCAGCAGTTAATTTGAATATTTAAATGTAAATATTACTACTAAACCTAAATTCGAAAATCATAAAAAAAGGAAACAAAATTTATAAATACATTTAATGTTTCACACGCTTTTCTTACTCTTATTTTAACTTTTTGTCGTCACTTGTGCACTGCCACTCGCATTATCAATTTGCCTACAGCGGTAGAAGATCCTGGATGCATTGTTTTCTCGTATTAGCATTCCATTAGGCGTAACACCATCGCAAACTAGAACATTCACATTCTAAATGTTTAATTATTCTCAGCACTTTTATAGATCCGATATGTTTCTCCACACATACTCCTTGTTGTTGTGTTTAATTAGTTGTCAATAATTTGCTATTAAAAATGTTTGGGTACTTATGTATTTCCCGTATTCCAATTCAAAATTCATCGCCTATTCAAAAAATGTTGCCAAATGCTGTGTCATCGTTTTTATTATTTGCAACACTTTTGCTAGAACGGTTTTCCACTAATAGCTGCATATGGCACCATTTGGTGACATGTATTGATTTGATAAAATTGGTCGATGGTATAAAAATTAAGAACAAATGCTTAAATATTTTCGAGTTGTTATCTCCATCTCTTGCTACACCCAATAGAAGCTGAAAGAGATTAAATGATTCACATTTGTCATCCTTGTCATTTGATATAGATCCATCGTCAATAGAAAATAGAATGAAATTCAGATGGTCAACAGGTTAAAAAAAATAAGATGTAGGTTGGCAATTTTTAGCAACTCTTTAAATAGACCGATTACGATCTCTGTGTTCTGTTGCTGCTTATCCCATCCAAACAACAGTACCATCAGATATGTTGTTGTTACTAATCTCCCTTTTCGTTGACTTTAATGAAGTCTGTTACTAGAAGTAGACTATCATGGATATCTTCCCAGTCCAGTCCAAGGCAGTACAAGTTGTGCTGAGGTGAAGCCTGTTCTAGCCGACATTTAAGGCAAATAGCAAACCTCTTATTGCCTCCAGAAAAAGTGTGACTTTTTAAGTGCACACTGGTAAGTCGGGACAGACAAGTGTCGGACTGTCTGTCACAGGGAAAAGATAAAAAAAACATGGTCTTTTGCTTTTATACCATTTATGAAATGGGTGCTTTAACCCTCTAAGCGGTCTGCACTTAAAGTCTTGCCATTTTGGAGATGCTTCAAAAATGCACCGCACATATTTTTTTTTGCTTTCAGGTGGGGTTCTCAAAAGCGGTTGAACCGTATTTTTAAGAATGTGGCTCGGCCGCTTTTGGGAATCTTGCTTGAAGGCAGAAAAAGCATCTCTGGAATGGCGGAATTTTACGAGAAGACCGCTTGGAGGGTTAACCATTTTTTCTTTATTTGGGGCCTTTTGCCTTGAGCATAATTCTAAATATGTGAACTCTGAGATGGAAGGGACAGGAGGGTCTAGTCCCTCTTTTGTAAGAGTGTCAGTCAGTTCATTTACTTAGATATTGTCATAAAAAAGGATCAGATACAGGCTCATAAAATTCATCTAGGCAAGGGAGGCTAGAGTGTGTATATCATTTTTGACGTAGCTTTGAACATTATGCAGACGATTGTATGATTTTGCTCCGTTCTAAACCAGTTTTAAAGAAAAACACCCCTGGTGGTGGTTCAAAAGTTCCGATCCTTCTACCCCTACCACCAATTCTAGAAAGAACTATAGGATCACCGAATATTTAGAGGGCCACCATGCTGCATAGGCACTGTACACTTAAAGACATCCAAGTTTTCTCTAGGATTTGAACCCGGGTCATTCGAAACAGTAGTCAGCATCATCAACCACTATCTTATCTGGCGGCACTTTTTTTTATTTACATTCCTCTCTTGAATACATTCTCGTTCTCCATGAACATTTACAGGTGTACGCGTGTGTGTAGCCGGATTAAACTCTTTTCATTGCATCATCGTGAGTATGATTAACAACTGCCTCCTTTGCGACATTTATCCATAATGTATTCCTATTTCTATAACAGGATCAACTTTTTTTTTATTCAGAGTAGGCTTATTTTATGTGTGTGTGTACATTCCTTACCTTTATATCAGAGGGGAGGGGACATTAAGTTAATTGCGATCGACCGTTGGACCACCATGACATTTTGGGGTGATCGCCTGAACATTAGCAGTAAGTAATTATTAAACGAAATACTCAAGATAGGCTGACAGAATGCAGACTAACTCTTCTATTGACTTGAACTACACGAACTAACTTTAGACGAAAATGTTTCAGTTTTTACTGTATTTTGAATTATTTCATAATAAATGTATCATTTGCTATTACCATATTTGGAACTATTATTATTATGTTTATATCTTGCGTTTTGCTTCAAACGAAGTCTTAAAAGTGTAAGATATTTCTTTAATTGTAGTTATGTATGTAAGTACATGTTTCGTATTTATTATAAAGTTATAATAAATATTTTAGACCTTTTACTTAGCTCACCACACCTACGCCATTGGGTGGATCACAACACCTTGAAAGAATTAGAAGTAGTCCGTTCACTGAAAAGTTTAACCGCCTCTGATCTATATAATGTACTTCGATGACATATTGGTCAAAAACTAGTTAATCATTGTTTAAATCAGCTCTCCTCAAACTGTGGGGCACACCCCCTAGGGGGGTGATAACCCTAGGAAGGGGGCGCGAGCATATTGAAGAATTGAAAACAAAAGATTATTCAAAAAAAAGTATTAATTTATTGAAAGTAAACAAACAAAATACATTCTGGCACAATAAAAAATAAAAAGTCATTTGCCATTTACTCTGATATAATACACTTGTAAATGTTTCAGTACTACCCAACGTATTTTATATAATTAATTTAACAATACTAAGTTAAGAACAAGTTTAATAATTACCAGTGACCCCACGGGCTTGTCATATATTATACCTAAAATTATATGCAAAAATTAACGCTTATCTGGATAATTTGTACGGTGTATAATTAATACCTTAACTGCCGATTAAAATTTATGTGATTCGCTTCCCAATGCCACCGTTTTGCACGTATGCAAGCGTATGTGATGTATTGGGTGGGGGGGGGCATATATATTAATTAACAAATAAAGTTTTTTTAAAAAAAAAAAAACCTTTGGCAACAATGTGTATTTTATTGTATTCCAAAGCCTTCGGAATAATTTGATGGATAGCAGTGACAGAGAAGATCGTATATCGGAAAGACGTATATATACGTCTGGAGCAATTTAAGCACTAGCTGAACGAGACGTTTATTTACGCCGATGGCAAGAAGTAAAAGTCGTATTTTAACTTTAGCGTCAGAGTACCGTATTATCGTATTTAATGCATCGTTATTGTATGAAGGGGGGCTCGATGAAAATTATGATTAAATATTGGGTCGCAGTTAGTGAAAGTTTGAGAAGCACTGGTTTAAATTGCTCAAGAATTTCTTGAGCACATGTCATGTGTAAGTTCACTTACAAAATTTAGTGGTGTCACTCAATTGATTATTTTATTTTATTTTTTGTCTGAGCAAGCCTTAGGACCAAATCTATTTTCAATAATAATCTTTCCTCGAATGGCACAATGCATTAAATCTTTGCTTTGACTTAATCTTTCACTTCTGTAGGGTACCTTGAATAAATCATTTGTACTGGTTCTTTTTGGTCAAAAGCAATGCTTCCGGAAAATTTAATCATCGCCTCTGAGTGTTGAAATTTTAATTTCGCTAAGAGGAATAGTATTACTCAGACGGATCTCTATTCATTGATTATTAAACCCAGCATTCCGATTTGGATTTTACTTCCGTTTCTCTTCTATCGAAGGTGAGCATGAAAGAAGACAAAACATTTCGAATAAGAAAAGATTTTTCTTAGTTCGTTGCCTCAAAAAAAAAAAAAAAAAAAAAAATAAAAAAAAAATGTTTATCGAGTAAGGTTTTTGTAATCCTTTTTGTATGATTTAATCTGTGTGAATCATATACTTGAAGTATATTTAAATTGGTAATAATAAAGATCAACAAAAATAAAATGAATTAAGTACAAATTTAATTAAGGTATCCGACTGCGTTCGGAACCGTGATTTTGCAAATGCGTATAAATGGATTATATTTATGATATTTAGTGTCACTTAGATTAGAAAATGTATATAAAATTGTTTTAAAAATAGTATTACAATAAAAAATTATTTAAGTACAATATTTTGACAAAAATTAACATAGAATGACCCATTTTCAAAATATTCTTCTTTTGTGAAAAATGCTTCTATTATAATAATATTTTACCTGTATATAGCTCAGACCTCTGTAGAGAGGCTCAACTAGAATTTTTTAATATAACTTAGGAGTGGGTTTATCCATGTTTTACGACAACAGAGGGGAGAAATTTTAAGAAAAAAACGCCGATCATTATTTCAATGGGTTGTAACTCTGAAAATAACATGAATTTTTCAAAAATAATAGTTGAGCCTCTATGCAGAGGTCTGAGCTATATACAGGTAAAATTTTATTATTATAGAAGTATTTTTCACAAAAGGAGAACATTTTGAAAAAAAAAGGTTATTCTAAGTTAATTTTTTGCCGAAATATTGTATTTAAATAATTTTTTGTCACAATGCTCTTAAAACAATTTTATACATGCATTCTAATCTAAGTGACACTAAATATCATGAAAATTATCCATTTATGCGCTTTTTTCAAATCACGTCGGATTTCACGTTTCATAGTCGGATACCTTAAGGAGGAACAGAAACAACGAATTCAATCACAAAAATCGTCAATTTACACTTATTTTTTAGATTAATTTCACATAAGATATTAGTTTGTTGATGTGGGTGGTAGTTAGGAAATTGAAGTGCCAGCTCAGGTGTCGTTCTCGTACTTGACCGAGGTTGAAAATTACGAGGTTCGTCACCAATACCCCCCGTGTTGCTTTATACTGTGACGTAAATAAAAACTCTCCCTCTCACCCAACAGATATCAGAATACTACACACCATTGTCTCAATCAGGAATCCAAACGCAATAAGTGTCTTGGCGATGGAACTATCCCGTTTGTACTCTTGTTTGGCTGTATCCATGTTGTTGTGAACCATATGGGCTAGGTGGTCTGAGTAGGTGGAGCTTAGCTGTCACTCGTGAAGATACCATGTGGTCTATCTCGACAAAAGCCATAAGTAACGGATTCGATCTTAATCTTGATCTCAGCTTCGGCGTAACTAGGTGTGCCGTGGTTTACTAGGACTTTATCTCGAATGTTTTCCAGTGTAATATTTTAGTTTGTTAAAGATTATTAAGTTTATTATGGAAGTTTATTATTAACAATAAATCCAGGAAAAGACATTTATGGATCCCAGATTAATTTAATAGTACAACACACACACGCTTCAATATTTTTTACATATCATTGTAACCCTAGCTAAGTAGCAAAGCTTGTATAACTTGCCAAGTGTTCCTTGTAAACCAGAGGTTCCCAAATATTTTATATCATAGACTCCTTGCCGTTTTTTTGGTTTTGAGTAGACCCCTGCTTACCTAATATTAAATATTTGCAAATTTATCAACTTAAATATCTTATGGAGGTACTTGCATTAGATGATTTAAATTTCTAACTGTAGTGAAGGGTAGTGTTTAAAACTTAAGAAACTCATGTTAATTAAATTTAAATTTAATTAACGCACAAAATAATAAATCAACAAACAGATGTTTATTATGGGAGGGATGAACCAGATGCTTCAATAACTAATTTTAAACATTTGGCATCAATTTTGTCAGGTTTAACCCTAAATCTCATCGGTTAGTACAGTGTCCAGTCTTTTACTTTCTTTTTATTTTGGAGAGTGGCAACAGCTCTGAAACTCCATCTCACTGGAAAAAGCAATCAAAAATTTTACAAAGTTTTCTCAAACTTAGTTTCAGAATCTAAATAAAGGGCATTTAAATGTTGAACGTTGGTTAAAACACCATTTTCCTGGCAGATTTTTTATAGCCAATTGAGAAACTGGGAAAATTCGTGATTTGCAATATTATACTCCTTAGGCTTAATTCTGGCCAGAAACGCTGAAATAATGGTACTTGCTTTATAATAAAATATATACTGTCACCTTGTAACTGAAAATTAAATTTTGTAAATAAATCTGTTGAACAGGTAAAATCTGTTATCCATTTGATTAAATTTTCTTTTAAAATGGGTGTCACGATCTGGTTTAATGATAACCACTATCGTAGACCCCCCTTTATAGCTCATGGACCCCCAAATTATTTTATCGTTGACTTGGATCCCTTCCAGGTCATCATAAACCCTGGGGGTTGGTATAGACCACTTTGGGAATCAATGCTGTAAACCACAGTGTTCTCCAACCCCCGGTCCGTGGGTCAAATACTACCGGTCCGCACAAGAAACCTTAAATTATTTCTCTTTTATTTACTGTGGTATATTTTTCTTAGGTTTGGTCTACTTTTTATGAAAATCACTTAATATTCCTTGTTAAATCACTTTATATTCATTTTTTTGGTATAGTTATGTTTTATTCAGAAGTCACGATTGAATACAATTAAATTAAAATTATTAAATCAAAACAGTCTGAAATATAAGCAATCAACATCCTCCCCCTCAGCAGGCCGCGGTAAAATTAACAAACGTTGACCGGTCCGAGGCGATAAAAAGGTTGCGGAGCACTGCTGTAAGCGGATGCAAACAATGCTCTCCTACACACTATGGCTTTAATATAAATCTATATTTAAAAATTCAATATAGTCTATTGCACATTAACATATTTTAGTTCTTAAATCACAAAGTCGGAACAATTCCTAAGTTAAAGTTTCTGACTGTAGTAATGGTAAAACCAACGAACAACTACGAGACCTCACAAGTAATACAAAATGACGTTAAAAGGCTCGTCAAGTGGTTTTATTATTGATATTTCGCGTTTGCCCTTGGGGAGCAATGTGTTAATGTAGGTATGATTTTATATGAATGAATAATTTTTTTATTTATATATATATACACTATAAAGCTTAATTTCCTCAAAAATCTATAATTAAATACTTTCAACAAAAAATCCCAGCGAGTGTTTTGTTTTAAAAATTTTAGATAAAAAGAACTTTCTTGTTTTTATATAAATATCTACACTTATATCTAGAAAAATCAAACTCTACAGGTTATTGAAAATATAATTCTGTTAGAAATTGAAAAGAGGAATTTTCGAAGTATTAGATGGTTTCTAAAATCCAACTATATAAACAACCCCTCTAAAATATCTTAATTTTTTTTATATTGTACTTTTAGCATAATTCCTGAGAAGCTTGAAAAATACTGACGATAAATAAAAGAAGCAATAAGTATGACATCATTATTCTTGAAATAGAACGTTTTTAGGCTTGCTAGTTTTTTTCACACACATACACATAGAGTTTCTTTTCCAATTCTCTCTATACTCACTCTCACTATGTTCACTCTCTTCCTTTTTTATTTATTTATTTATATATATCGTCAGCCTCATTATCAGAATGCGTAACTCCTTCTGAAAAGCTAATTTGATATAGGAGTGCTACTCGCCAAGTTGTTGTTTATGTTCGCCAAGATGGGCGATAACATTACAATATAGTTACCTTGATATTTGTATCGTGTGGTAATGTGGATAACGAACTGTTTGGTGCGATTCCTTAATCGCGCCAAACAGAGCTTGACGCGTAGCACTCCTATATCAAATTTAGTTCCTTTGTGGAGTTACGCATTCTGATAATTAGGCTGACGATATATATCTTGTTCAAATTTTCAATCGTTGATAAAATACTTTGTATTCATCCATTAAAATTCAAATACATTTTTTTTTTAATTTGTAGTGGGTGACACTTGATGTCAACACAGTTTTTTCAAATATTAATTCATTAAAAAAAATATTTTTTAATTTTAAATTTACTTTGTGTTATCTCTGTTGAAGTTCGAACTAGTTGCAACAGATGGCGTCAGTAGGATTTTCTAACGATTGTTTTTTTAGCTTCAAATACTTATTTTTTTTCTTCCATTAAGTTCAAATTCATTTTTTTAAAACTTGTAGTGGATGACACTTGATGTAAAAACAGTTTTTTTAAATATTAATTCTTTAACTAAATTTAATTAACTAAAATAAAATAAAAAATTCTTGTTTCTCTAAGTAGGAATTGACTTTTAAAAAAATTATATTACTTGTTAAATTCAGATTTAACTTCTCAAATCGTTTTGTTCTGTGTGAACTTTTTTCACAGGAATTCCGGGCAGCCAAATGATTAGCAATAAAACATCACAATATGAATAAAATTCTATTCATACAACTCTTTTACAACCACAAGTTCATAGTTAATTTAAAAATCTGCACTTATAATCTTGAAAGACAGAAGAAAATAATGTGTGAATAAATTCTATATGAAACACACTAAAAAGTTTACGGTAATTTAAAAATCTGCACTTACAATCCAGAAAGACAGAAGAAAATGATGTGCGAATAAATTCTATATGAAACATACTAAAAAGTTTACGGTAATTTAAATGATCGGTAGATTAGAATGATCATTGAAGTTACGATTTACGTCATTTTTTTCATATTTTGCTATAAAAGTAAAAATAATTTTCTATGAAGTTATAACCTATCGATATAAGGCATAAAAAATAGTATTTCTGTGTTTTACCAAAAAGGCACATATTTAGGCTGTAAATATTTCACAGAATTAAAAAACGGAAGTATTCTTTGAAACTCTGTTAGTTCCAAAATTCTGTTCTTTTTTATACCGACCAAATGTATCACATGCTTATATTATTTACTTCATTCTTTCCACCGTACAGAAATGTTTCTGTATATCTGCCATATAAATTCCAACTTTATTTTTTTTAGTACAGTCTCCTACAAATTCAGTAGAAGCTTTATTCTTTCTCCTTTTTTTTTTATTGAAGAACTCCCATCTACATTCTAAATCCTTTCTATTCCACACGGGTACTCGCCATTCTGCCGAAAAAGATTAATATTAAATTAGACGGTCGTTCCCATTTTATTTAAATCTCCCGTTTCGTTTTGTTTCTATTTCGGGCTCTGGAAAAAAAGTAAAGAATTATTTCTGTTTTATCTATTTATTTATGGATGATGTATGAAAAAAAATAATAAGAAAAAAAAATAGAATATCTAAAAATAAATAAAAATAACGATGCAAAATTTCGACGTGATATCCCAGGATGGTTGCCATGACAACCAAGAATGATACATCAGAATCTTCCATAGAATTTTTTTTTTCTTTTCGTGTCTTCTTTTTCTATATCGAGTATTATAAAAATTCGTTTTATTTAAACATAGTTGTAAAAAAAGGTGTGGTTGCTTCAAGATTTTTTTCCTTTTTCGTATTCTTTTCTGTTTGGGTTTGTCCGTTCAAAACATAACAAAAGTAAAAGATATTTTTCGAAACAGGTGAGTAGAATCTCAAATAACTCCTGAAGGAAAAGAAACTGCGAATGTTTTTAAAATACCAAGCAAGAAAGGTTGTTTTTCAGTGTAAAATAACCGTGGTGTTGTACATTTTCAGGTTGATTTTTTTTATCCTTGAAAAAAAATGCAATGAATTGTTACTCAACAAAAATTACCTTATTAATTTAAGAAAAATAGTTTTCACATCTTTTGTCTCTTTTTTTAGTATGATAAATTAAGTTTAAAAAACAATAGTTGGCTGGAGAGATAAAAATCCAAGAATCTTAAAAGAAATTAAAAATTCAGCTGATATGGTAAGTAAATATAGATTATAAAAATATTTAACTTCTTGATTTAAATACAGTTAAAGTGCTGTGTTGAAGAGTTGCTTAAAGTATGGAAAAAGGGAAGTTGAATAATTACAATATTTATTCTCTGGGCTTTCTGTCATCTTCATACTTGTAAGCACAGATAGTATATAAATATTTGAAAAATGAATTTGAAATAATCATTTTTTTCTTTAAAACAGTAAGTCATCTTGACATGAAATATAGTAAGGTATATGCCATAAGTTATAGTACAGTCTTTAACAAAAATAAACTTTTAAAAATACTTTACAATTAAAAGATATTCACAAAAAGAGAATCTCTCTTTCTCTTTTTATATCTCTTACTCTCTCTCACTTTCCCTATCTATCTTACTGTCGCTTTATCTATCTTACTCTCTATCACTCTTTCTTTATCTCTCTCACTCTCTTTATAAATATTTCACACTCTCTCTCACACACACACTCTCACACTCTCATACACACTCTCTCACTCTCTCTCCCTCACTCTCACCCTATCTCTCTCCCTCACACATTCTCTCTCACACACTTTCTCTCTCACACACACACTCTTACTTTCTCTCACACATACACTCTCTCTCACACTTTATCTATCTTACTGTCTCTTTATCTATCTTACTGTATCTTTATCACTCTTTCCTTATCTCTCTTACTCTCTTTATCTCTATTTCACACTCTCCCTCTCACACACACTCTCTCACTCTCACTCTCATACACTCTCTCTCTCTCTCACTTTATCTATCTTACTGTCTCTTTATCACTCTTTCCTTATCTTTCTCACTCTCTTTATCTCTATTTCACACTCTCCCTCTCACACCCACTCTCTCATTCTCACTCTCATACACTCTCTCTCTCACTTTATCTATCTTACTGTCTCTTTATCACTCTTTCCTTATCTCTCTCACTCTCTTTATCTCTATTTCACACTCTCCCTCTCACACACACACTCTCACTCTCACTCTCATACACTCTCTCTCACACTTTATCTATCTTACTGTCTCTTTATCTGTCTTACTGTCTCTTTATCACTCTTTCCTTATCTCTCTCACTCTCTTTATCTCTATTTCACACTCGCCCTGTCACACACACTCTCACACTTCATCTATCATACTGTCTCTTTATCTATCTTACTGTCTCTTTATCTATTTAACTGTCTTTTTATCTATCTTACTGTCTCTTTACCTATCTTACTTTCTATCATTCTTTCTTTATCTCTGTCACTCTCTTTATCTCTCCTTCTAACTCTCTCTCTCACACACACTATCTCACACACACACACTATCTCACTCTCTCTATCACACACATTCTCTCTCCCTCTCTTTTTCATACACTCTCTCTCTCTCTCACACACACACACACTCTCTCACTTTTTCTCTGACACACTCTTTTTCTCACACTCTCATTTTCTCTCTCATTCTCACACATACTTTTCTTTCACACACACTTTCTCTCTCCACACTCTTTCTCTCACACAAACACTCTCTTACATACACTTTCTCACACACATATTTCTATCTCTTCCTCTATTTCACTCACTCTTTTTCTTTCGCATTCTTTCTCTATCTCCCTCCCTCTCCCTCTTACTGTCTTATTCTCTCTCTTCCACCCTCTCTCTCTTTTTTTTTATTCTCTCTTTTCCTCTCTCCCTCTCTCTATCTCACATTCTCAAACATTTTATAAACAGATTGCTTAATTTATTCTTAAATGACATTACAACGACTTGAAAATAAAAGCCCCTTTATGGTGGTAAACCGACCGAGCTAACCAACACATAAAATCGCTAAAACTTTAGCGCATAATGTTCATTGCCGTCGTTTTGATTGAAGCTGCCCTGAAACTACACCTTATAGGTTTCAACATTATCTTTTGGGGACACTGAAGCTGTGGGAGCACGTTGCACGTTAATGTCCAACTACATCCATTATACTTGAGGATGGTTTTCAGCAGAAATAAGCCCTAGTCTCTTATCCAGTCAATTATTTGGCTACTTCCCTATCACACAAGACTATTTCATACGAAATCGTCGAAATTTTAATGGAAATCTCAGATTATGCATATTACTGGACTTTTTCTTCTCTTGGAATAATGTAAATATGTTCCTGATAACATAAAAAGTTGTAGGATAGACTTAATTTCATTTCAAATACATTATAAAGAAGATTGGTATAAAAGGAAACTGGGTATAGTGCAGCTTGTGATACTTTTTTTCTCGGCATAAATATATCAATTAATATTAAAATCAATTAATGATGAACCAAGATAAAACATATAATCGTAAAATATATATAACACTCGTTCTTATGCATTTAATGCGAAATCTTAACAAAACAAAAAGTATTCCAAAAAAATTGTCCCGCCCTTGTTTTTTAATTTATATTTTAATCCTATCTTTAATTATTTTTTAAGATCTAATGATTAAACAAATTTTTTTACATAGGAGAACTGATTTTTCATTTGAAAGAAAATACGTTAAATATTCTTAACACTTTATAAAACCATTAATTCATGTAAACGCTCGTACAGCGCGTTGTAAAGAGTAAACTAAATATTGTGGATTCGGTGTTGGTTTCAGAGTGAAGTCATCTTTATCGTAACAATTATTTATTAATTTAGGTTAGTTTGACAAAGTTAACAAATTTCATTAACAAAAATGAAAGACCTTGGATGGTTTTTCATATTAACCACATTCTTTCCTCACGTGACCTGTACTGAAGGAGAGTGGTCACTAGAGGGCACTTATGCAGTTCGGGATAGAAAGTTACATTTATTACAAGAGTTGTTAAATTACTATTGCTATATTAAAATATTAAACCATGAAATACGCAAATTTAATTTTTTTTTTAAATCCTTCAATTTTCATCTGTGAAACAAGATATATTCAAAGAAAACTTTATAAAAATTATTTTAAAAACAGGGGTTACTGTTAGAAAAATTCCATTCCAAATTCTATCTGAAGAACCATAATATAAAACAGTTAAATAAATAAATCCATTTCATCTATTTCCCAATAAAAAAATAAGTACAATAAGAAAATAATTTAATATAATAAAAATTAACTTATCAGAAAAAAACAAAAAAAAAAAAAAAAGTTCAGTTTTACTTTTTTCTTATTTTTCCTAGAAAACCTATGCTATTACTTAATGCGCAGAAGTAATGTAATCTGTGAGAATTCAAATCACCCCAGCACAACACAGAATCTATAAAATTACCTTCAAATTACTTTTAAAACGAACACAAACATAAAACCAAATCGAGAAAAACTATTCCTTAATATTTATTCAGAAAGATTCAGTAAAAATAACAATAAAGTCTCGAAAGAGAGTGAAACTCGGTTCTTTTTGTCAATTTAGAAGATCTTATTTTCCGAATTCTTAAGGTGAATTTTGTTCCTATTCTACATTTTTCATTGCATTGAGAACAGCAAAATAATAATAAATTGGATCATAACCGAAACGAAAAAGAACCCGGGTGATTCGCAAGAATACCTCATTTTGTTGACTTTATTTGTGGGTCTGTGCTTCGTCACCGATCATTAAGAAAGAATAATAACGCGAAAAAATATTCAAATATAACTCATTGGATAAAGAAAGCAGCAAAGTATTTTATTTATGTTTTTATACTGATATTTACGGACATTTATTCTAATACATTTGTTTAATAAGGATACAAGAATATAAAGTACATATTTGAACAATTTAAAGGCATGACGTACTAAATATTTAGTCGAAAGTAGTTTAAAATTAAATATAACCTCTATGGGAGTTTCTTCGTTTTAAAAAAATTATTTTAGAAAGATTACAAAATAAATTACATTTATTTATGCTTGAACACCTGCATATTATATATCATTACTTTTAAACATGAGAAAAATATAAACTTTTATTGTAAAATGGTTTTAAAACCATTTTTACAATAAAAAATTGTTTAAACGCAATATTTTGGCAAAAAATGAACATAAAATTACGTATTTTCAAAACATTCTCCTTTTATGGAAAATGCTTCTACAATGATAATATTTTGCCTATATATAGCCCAAACCTCTATACAGAGCCTGAAAAAGGATTTTTGTATATAGCTTAGAAGTGGATTTATCCGTATTTTAATACAACAAAGTGGAGAAAATTTAACAAAAAAAAAAAACCACTGGTAATTATTTCAATTGCTAATAACTCTGAAAGTAATGTGAATCTTTCAAAAATCCTATTTCAGACTCAATGGAGCAGTCTTAGCTATATATAAGCAAAATATTATTATAGAAGCATTTTTCATAAAAGGATAATGTTTTGAAAATAGGTAGCTCTAAGACCATTTTTTTGCCAAAATATTGCATTTAAATATTTTTTTATTATAATAATATTCTTAAACCAATTTTATACAGGTATTCTAAATCCAAGTGACTCTAAATATTAAAAGAAATATTCGTTTGTACGCTTTTGCAAAATCATGGTTTCGAACGTAGTCGGATGCCTTATATAAAAAACTGTTGATTTTGAAATACTGTCTCAACCCGGAGGTTGCAGGTGTAAGAGGGTATGGAGAAAACAGTATTTTAAAAATAGTTACTTTTATTTTACATCTAACACTTTATGAACGAATTATAACTTATTCTTTAGCCTTGGGAGCATTCTTAAATCCAAATTCTTAATCTAACTTACAAGATTATTCAAAGAGGCTTGTCTTTGGTTGATGTTCCTTATACAAGTCCTTCTCGAACAAGGACAGCTTATTACAATTCCATCTCTATTTCCCTCCATAACTCCGGTGGGGTGCTAGGATGAATATTAACTTCAACACCCGCATGACGTCATTTTCAACTATTCCGTGATTTCGTGATAAACCTCATGAATAGATAGTTTAAATAGCATTTACAATAGCAAAAAAGCGGAAAGCGTTTTTAAAGGTATCTGACTATTTGCGACAACTTTTCTTTAAAGAAATGGAGATATGGGGATTTTTCGGGGTGAGGGTGGTGGGTAAATCTGCTTAGTACATTTTAAAAAAATATGTTAAAATTAAGAAAAGAAAAAGAAATTGTTATTACTAAAAAGGGAAAAAAATGGGTAAAAATTTACAAAAAGTAACATAAACGAGGCCTATTTTGTACCAAAAGCTTATGAACAAATTTTAAATTCTGATGTGTTGCTATGTTATACATGTTTGAAATGACCTTCAAGATAGGAGATATTTTAATTTTTATAAAAACTTTGTAAGAGACTTCCCCCTGAAGTCGTTCCCTCACCGTCCTGCCTACCTAAAGATGTTGGAGGAAACAAAACATGACCAGAAACTTCCATAATAATTCTAATTTATTATTATTCAATCACACTAATTAACCCCAAGGGGAATCCCTAGGAGTGATATAAAGAAATCAATAAACCCTGAGTGAACAAGCTCAAGTAAATAGATCAAATTAACCTAATCAATCTTAACCTATAAATTCCGAATTCGCTAATTTAGTATAGTGGCAAAACTCCGTTTTTAACTCAAGTTAAGTAAATCACTGAAATCTCATCTTAAAAACGCTGCATTCAGATGCTCCGCTCCTTCTGACCTACAATTACCAAACTCAGACTTTATACACTCTAACTCATCTGCATATCAGGGTTTCTTCTTGAGAGGGAGGGCTAGAAACGCGAATGCTAGCCCAAAGATTCCCCAAGAGGATCAGTATGAAGCTTACGTAAAGACCCGTCACAACTAGAGCACTTGATCTTAGTTATTATTTGAAATTACTTAAAAAAACAGTGACTATATTCGCATAAGGGACCGTAAATTTTGTAATAAAACAGTGATTGTTAAATCTGTGAAAGTTAAAACACTTATAATATTATACAGAATATACATAAAAGAACTTCAGAACCCCCCTCCGTTTGAGCATTTTCAAAAAAAGACCGCACACATCTCGAGTAAAACGCGTTTTAGAGTATGACATCTTGCTTAGAAGTAATGGCATCTGCTTTTACTAAAACGCTTGTAACTTTTGTCCTAGTGAGCGGAAAAAAATAAACTTGGTATTTTTATAAAGCTAATAAGATGGCCTATAAATAAAATCATAAAAAAATTCGTCACTTTTGGGAAAAATTCACAATTTTTGGGTAGTCGGGTACCTTAAACTAAAATCACAGTTAAAAGATATTTTCCCCAAGATAATTAGTTGAAGCTTAGGATAGAACCCTTCACAAAATGTCTCTTCCTTCTGTTGGCCCTCACACTAACGTGAACTTAGGTTTGCCACAACTGTATCATGTATTATCATAAGGGCTTACTTTAGAGCACTGCTTTACAAACAGGGGTTCCACGAGGCATACCAAAGGGTTCTATGAGTCAGTAAAAAATTTTAATGAAAATTATAAATGTGTACCCAAAAGGATTCACGTTCTTTATGTATAACTACAAGTATCTAAAGCTCATCCCAGTTTTTAAAGCTAATTTTTTATGCATAATATCTTTTTATTTTATAATACTTGCTTAACTGTTATTATAATGTAATAAATAATAAAACACTTTTTCTTTTTATGTCTTCGTATTGTAAGGGCGAACCCCTTGGATGCCCTTCTCCTAGATTATCAGCGTGAGCTAGAGGTGTAGGATTAAATGAAGAAAACCGGACTCTGCCATTATCTTAATATTATTTTATTAATATCTTAACTTAATCCAATAACAGATCAGGTAATAATATGATATGTGAGAGAATCTACGGTGGCGAAACACACAATATATAATACCTAAATAACATAACCCGGACCACTATCAATAACTAACTCGCCTAAGCTCAATTTCAATGTAAACACAGATCCGAGTATTAAAATGGTAACTCCTACCTTAATGTCCAACGTAGCAGCAATCTACCGGATCCTAACTGAAGTTGCGATTCACTGGCGTGGAATTGTTCCACCTTGACTAAAGGTTCTCTGTCACGGGTAACCTGTCTGGACTGCCAGCTAACTTCTCGAAATACTCTTCACACTTACAACACGAACTATCATAACACTCCCCAAAAGCCACCCCGCTTACTCTAAACATCTGTTACTTAAAAGCTTCCTAATTTGCATCTTTCATTCACGTTTTATATACTTCTCGGGTTGGTTGGAAAAGAATTGCCATTTCCTCTAGCCCCAAAGAGCCCAAAAGGACATGTTAATGAAAACACGTGTGAGCTCGTCACACGCTATTGCTTCCTATCCCAGGATATTTTTTCTTTCGTTAGTACAATGTTTATAAAACTAAACAGTTTTCTAATAAAAAATTTACCTTTTTTTTCTTATTTATGGGGGAAATGTACTTATAATGAAAAAGAATGAACAACATACCAACAAATCCGACGTTAAAATCTAAATTTAAGCAAGAATAACTAATAAATTCACAGTTATAAATTTATGCAAAACAAACAAAATTTCTCACAGTTCTATAAACATTTTAATGTTTTTCAGAACAACGTATTAAAGTTAAAAATATTTCTCAACGAGAGTGGCTGCAAAAATAAAGGAAACGTAGAATATGAAATGCAACTCCACAAATTTCAATAGACCTAGACTTCAACAGTTTGTGCAAAAAAATGCAAGCACGTATTCTAGTTATTAAATTTAATGCATGGGTTGGTGACACTTGGATCACAAATTAATGTAATTAATGTGAGTAAATTGTATTCAAAAATTACTATAAAATGTTTACTAAGAAATGCATAGTGGTGTAACGTACATCCCAACAAGCCCCCGCATCGCGGGGGTGGGGCAACTTTCTACGGGAGCCAAGTATGGTTTGGGGCCTAAAAACTGATTTTGCAGGAGGGCCCTAATATTTTCCGTTACGCCACTGCAAGCACAATACTTTTTTTAATTGTCTTTATATGCTGATCTACTTAATAACATGTGGGTCTACTTAAAACATTACTCTACTTAAAACATTACTCTAGTTATATTCTTCTAAGTGTGTGTGGGATGGAGTTCCTCGAAAACACCTTTCAGTTTAAACGATTCCGTGAAGAATTAGAAGACCACTACTTTAGAGCATCGTTTCTCAAACTGTGGGGTGCACCCCCCCCCAGGGAGGTGTGATAACCCAACAAAGGGGGAGGGCGAGCATATCGAAAAGTCGCAAATAAAATTTTATTTAAAAAATTAATTTGCTGAAAGGAAGAAAAACAAAATACATTCTGACATAATAAATAATAAATACGCATTTACGCATATAAATGTATCGGTACTGCACACTGTATTTGATAATTATTTTAACAATACTAAGTTAAGAACACGTTTAATAACTACCAGTGACCGAATGTGTGGGCTTGGCATATGTAAAAATATATACAAGAATTAACGTTTATCTTGATAATTTATACTGTTTGTAATTGAGAGAGAATTCATATTCTAGATTTACGTCATAGTACATTATTATTGAATTCAATACATTGTTAGTGTTTGGATGTGGGAGGATGGGGGGCGCGAGGAAAATTATGACAGAATAGTGGGTCGCAAGTATAGAAAGTTTGAGAAGCACTGCTTCAGAGTGATGGTTTTATAATTAAGATAGTATCATTGAATATGTGTGTGGGGGGTCTCTTTTTTCCCGCACTATTTACTATTTCTTAATGAATAACAGTTAACATATATCATATAAAAAATAATTTATTAATTCTGAATATAGCCCCAAGTAAAATATGTTCTTTTGAAGTAAAAGAATTGAATTACCTTTGCCATTTAGTTGCACGTGTCCTTACCAGTGAAAAAGGGAATAATAAAGGCGTTAAAAAGCCAGGAAAAGATATAAATTGACATGATCGGTTAGGGACTCAGTTTTAAAGATCTTTCTGAAGAGATACATATATAGGTCACTTAATTTCTTCAATTGAATCAAAGAACTAATCAGATTGGAAATATTTTAAGGTATTCGAACACGTTCGGAGTACTTTTTAACAGAATAACATATTTAAATATTATGCTTTTTTAAGATTCAATACCAATAAATACTACTATTTAACTAACAATATTTGAAGTAAATTTACTGAATTTCACAAAAATCACAACTATAAGTAAAATTTTAGCAATATTTTTGAAAAACTTCAAAGCAGTTAGAGAAAAAAACAATAAACATATATTAGTAAAAGTATTACTAAAACCAATTAAATGCATTTATATAGAAAATGTACTAAAACTCTTATATTTTATTAAAATTTGAAAATTTTAGAACAAATTGAGTAAACATTATAAGAAACGTTACATTCTTTATCAGACCATTATTTAAATAACAAGCCATAACTCAATAAATACTAGTACAATAAGGCATTTTTTAATACATTCTCTAAAAAATAACATAAATATCAGGTGCAAAAAGTTTCATAGAAATACATTTATAACATTTTGAGTTATCAGACTCACCATGATAGATTTTGAGCAATTTAAATGCCCACTTCTGGTATATCAAATACCCACTTCCGGTTTTTCTAACTTTATAAAATTCATTGTAACTTGGCCTCTAGGTAGCGTAGAAACAAAACAAAGTATGTTTCGAAAAGCCAAAAGATAGCTCTATTCAATAAAATAAGAAACAAAAATATCTGTCTTGACCAAATTTGGTCATTTTCAAAGTGTTTGAATACTTTAAGCACCCTTAGAAGCATATAGCACAAACAGAACAAAGAGAAAATTCGAAAAAAAAATATATTTTTTAAAGGTATTATATTTTGAAGGTACATTGAAACTTTTTATGATGATAAGTGTGTTTGGTACATCAAAGGAAATGCTTGT